>JARHVA010002973.1:505000-525000 GCA_037957365.1 Torreya grandis
GTCAAAATTTCTAAATGAAACCCTAGTTTATTATATTTATCATGGACACTAAACCACATTTATCCATTTCATCATGGGTTTGGATTTTTATATATATTTGGCCCTATGGATGGCTAAGCCATCCTTAGGGTTGAATATATATAATCCCCCCTTTAACACTAATGGAAAAAAGCCCCATTTATAAAATCAACAATAGAGAATAGGCTTGGTTTATGATTTATTTTGTAATATAACCAAAACTATGAATTTTAATCAACAAACCCCACCAAATTAATTCAATCAAATATATACCAATAATCCCTAATATTCCATTGAAAGTGCCATAATTCACAACCTTACCATCATTATAGAAAAAATATGTAATTTGACTATTAGCAACATAATAATGTCTTTTATTTAGAAAGATAAAATCCCATATCAAATAAAACATGGGTTTCTATGTTAACCCCATTTTTAACATAATATATGCCTTTGATATAAACATCAAATATTGGAATTCTAAATAAAAGCTTAAAACAATCCATCAAATTAATACTTATAGTGTTAGACCATTTTATACTAGAATAGAATTTCAATCAAATGCTAAGATAACAAAATAAAATAATCACATAAGACTAATCCAAAAAAAATACTGATGTAAAATATATTTTAATATTTTCCTTCACATAGCATCATATTCATAAAAGGATATTAGTGCATAGTTATGGAAAACAAATACTAAACTTATAAGCTAGTAAGATAATAAAAATATGTGAAGCACATCATAATCACTACATATAAAGATTAAATCAATATGCAACACAATCTAATCATGTATGAAATATTAAAATAACCATAATCAAACAAAAATACAATCATATTATGTTATGTCTAGGGTTTTAGTTTCATTCTCTTATCCCCCAACATCTCCATCTATTCCATCCTCTCTGATGATACCCTCCTTTAGTCATAGTCTAAAGGGTGGACTCCATCCTATATCCACCTCGATACAATAAATACTAGTTAACCCATATCAATAAATAATCCATGATAAACTAATGTAAATGAATAAAACTAAATAATCATGATCATGATGTATAGTAACACATATGTACGACTAACTAACAAGTTAACGATCATGTAGCTAGTAATATATAACTGTCTACAAGTTAGCATATACTAATATAGCTTCTTAAAATAGTAAATCATCTAATCATTAACCACAAAATCTATAAATTAATATATTAATGAGTCTATATGAGGATCAAGATGTAACATCCTTCCCCCTAGAGCTGGTCATTGCTTTGATGACACTTATTTCAACAATAGTTCTTAAATAAAATAGTATTAGGCAAAAATTAAACATATTAACTAGCAAAATACTAAGCAAATAAATGTGGAAATGGATTATATAACTCTTCAAAGTCTTCTCAAGTGGCATTATCTTTATAATATTGGTCCCACTAGACCTTGCACTATGAGACTTCTCTATTACACAAACTAAGTTTACAAGTGTCAATTATTATAACTATTTTTAATATGACCACCTTGGACTTTATAACCTATAAATCATTCTAATCCAATAAATGAGAAGGATCAACAACATACTTTTTAAGATAGGACACATTAAAAGCACTATGCATGAGTGCTAAATCTAGTGGTAAAACAATCCTATATACCATAGGATTGATAACTTATAAGACATGAAAGGGTCCCACATATCTAGGAGATAACCTGGCTAATTTCAAAACTTTAATCAATCTTTTTTGTGGTTTAACCCACAAAAATACTTTCTCTCCCACTAGAAACTACCTTGATGTTTTTTTTTAGATCAACATAGCTCTTTTGCTTATAATTGGCTTCATCCAACCTTTACCTTATCAACTTAACTTGGTATTCCATTTCTAAGATCATATTAGGACCAAAGACCACTCTATCTTCCAACTTCTCCCAACTAATTAGTGATCTACACGTGTTTCTATGCAATGCCTTAAATAGAGCCATTTTTAAAGTTGATTTGTATGAGTTATTGTAATCAAACTCAACCAATGAAATAGACTCCTCCCATTTATATTAATCATCCATGTAATACATTATAATAAGATCTTCTAAAACCTAATTTACCCTCTCTATTTGATCATCTATTTATAGATGGTATGTTGTACTAAAGTTCAAATGTGTGCCCAAAGATAAACTAAAGTCAATCAAAATCTAGAATTCACTCTTGGATCCTTGTTTGAAATGATCTTCTCCATAAAATCATGCAATCTAAACACTTCTTTCACCAACCTCTTTGCAAGCATATGTGCATCATTTGATAAATTACCCAAAATTAAGTGAGCTACCTTGGTGAGTTTATCAACAACCACCAAAATCATGTCATGTTAGTTTTGAGACATTGACAAACCTTAGAAAAATTCCATGATCAATAACTTGCCACTTCCATTTTCGTACGAAATATGGATATAACAATCTATCAAGATGAACATGCTTAGCCTTAACTCACTAACATTATAAGCATCGAGAAACAAAATTTTTTGTATCATTCTTAATTCCCTTATAAAATTATAATGGCCTTAGTTCTACTAGGAGATTAGTCACACTTGGATAACCTGATAAAGAGCATTATGTATTTCATTTAGTACTATACTCCTTAAATTATCCTTATTTGGTACATAGATCCTTTATACCTTATCAAACCATCATTTTCAAACTTCATTCCATCATACTTAGGATCTTGAGAATTTTGAGATAATGATTTTTATAACTACTCATAAAATTCATCTTCTAGAGAGAATTTAGCTATCTAATCATGAAAGGTAATCCTAATGGTATCCAAGGCTAATATATACCTTCTAAAACTAAGGTAATCTATAACTCTATTTTATTTTCCCTTTATGTATCCTATATAGAAATCATAATCAGACAAGAAATATAACCACTACCTATAAAAGTGCATTCAAGTTAGGTTGGGTGAAGACATACTTGAGCACCAAGTTATCAATCTTAAGCTCAAATGATTTCCCCAAAAAATAATGCCTCCAAAATTACAAGGCATGAGCTATTGAATCTTTTTTGGACATAATTATGTCATACAACTTCAATTTATTGGACTCATAAGCTAAAATAGAACCTTCTTGCATAATAACTCCTCCAAGACCATCTATTGAAGCATTAGTTATAACCTAGAATTATCCATTTTGTTTGAAAAATCTTAACATTAGTGTTAAGGTAAGACTCTTTTTTAGATCCTAAAAATCTTCCTCACATTTATTTGACCACACAAACCACTAATTTTTAATCTGAAGAGAGGTAATAAGATTAACTATCTTGGAAAAGTTTGGCATAATTTTTTTGTAGTAGCCTAGCAAACCCATAAAAATCCTCACTTAATGAATGTTTTTGGGTGTTAACCATTCCATAATGGCTTTTACCTTCAAAGTAACCATGAAAATTCATTCTATAAATATAATGTGGCTAAGGTATTGTACTTTTATCTAAAAGAAAGCACACTTGGATATATTCCCAAATGATTTATGTTTTCACAACCATTACAGAACCAACTTCAAATGTTCTAGATGCTACTCCTCAAATTTTGAATAAATGAGGATATCATCTAGAAATACCAACACAAAATGATATATATAATCCCTGAACACACTATCCATAGGATTCATGAATGTTATAGGAGCATTTGTGATCCTAAAAGGAATAACTATGAACTCATAATGCCCATAATGAGTATTGAAAACTATTTTGAGAATGTCTTCCTTATGAATTATTAGTTGATTATATATTTATTGAAGATAAATCTTATATAAATTGATGCTCCATGCATTTGATTGAAAATATCATCAATGAAATGTAGATGATACATTTTTTTTATCATTGTCTTGTTCAACATCTTGTAATCAATACATAGGCAAAGGGTTCCATCCTTATTCTTAATGAACATAACTAGTGTATACCACGATGACATGCTTGGTCAAATCAACCCTTTTGAAAACAACTCCTATAGTTGAGCCTTTAACTCAACTAATTTGGTTGTCATCATTCTATATGGGGATTTAGACTACGGTTCTAACCCTGGAATGATATCAATTGAGAAATCAAACTCTCTCTTAGGTGGAAAACCTTATAATTATTCATGAAAAACATACCAAAAATCTTGAGTAATAGGATAATCCTCAATGGAAGGTTATTTTTATACTTCCATCTCATTTATATTAATAATAAATGCTTGACACCCTTTTTTCTATGCTTTCTTTAGTTGAATTATAGAAGTATGTCTAAGTTTTAGCTCCCTTTTTGCTCCCTAGATTTGGGTTTGTTTTCCTAAATCATCTAAACATTCTACCTTTTTAAGAAAATAATCCACCTTATCTTTATGATAAACTAATTATTTTACTCCTATGATGACATCATATGACCCTAATGGTGCTACAAATAGATCCACTACCATAGTGAATTCATGTAGTTTGACCTTAGCTTTGACCAAACATTTTTCAACCTTAACCTTAGATTCATTCATGTATTAAATTGAACATGCATTTTCCATAAATATAAATTTTGTAAACAAATTATTAAGCATTCTAGGTGCAATAAAATATTTATTAACCCATGTCAATAAAAATTGAAATTAGATGACCAAGTAAAGTCCCTGATAGTTCAATAGGATAAGTCTAAAACTTAGCTTGATGATTATCGCTAGATATATGAATTCTCTATTGTAAATTTACCTTTTGTAATGTATTACCCTAATTATTATCATTTGATTTCCCCTAAGTACATTCCCTAGTGTAATGATCACCTCCACAGATGAAGCATCCATTAGGTGTCCCCTTCTTATCAGCATGTTGGTTCCCCAAACTACTTTTATGAATTCAAAATAATTATAAATTCCAAAATACTTCTCCATCTTAGTTATCCATGATTCTTATCCATCTCCAAAAATGGTTTCATCAAACTTGGGTGGATTTATTTTCTTCATGTCTCATGCAAGATCTATAGATATATGAGCTTTTGCATCTTGTGGAACCTCCTCATGCCTATGTTCCTAAGTAAATTATTTCTAAATAGGGTGATCTTAAAATCCATCCTAATTAGTTTCCTCTATATGGCCATTAAATTAGTATTCAAGGTCATCTATTTGATCCCTAGTCTCATTCATCATTGTGAGAATCTGATCAAGCTTCACAACTTATTTAGTGGAAAATTGATTTCAATCAATTGGAGGGTTAACATTGTTAACATTGTATGTAACCTCTCTATCTATTCTACCACACACTATTTTCCCTTATATATAATAGGATATTAATAATATGTTAGTGGACTTGTTAATTCCAAGATTTTGAACCTCATCTCTGATACCACAATGTAATAACCCCTATGGGTTAAACTAGAGTTAGGTTAACCAATATATTTTTTTAAACAATCACTAACTCAATAACAAATTTCCTTTACTAAATTCAAGAACAAATAGTATTTAACTAAATGCATCAATAAATTAATAATTCATTAACCATCAAATTGAGTATTTGATTCATTTAGTTAATGATAACTATAATGAGTACAGATCTGATTTCATAATTAAATCATAGAATGGTATCATAAATACATAATTTATAAATCAGCCATTATTAGAATAAATATCACAACTGATATAATAATAAACAACCAACTACTGTAACTATAAATTTCCATCAAATAGTACAATTATACATTATTCCATATTTGAATATTAGTTTACAAATTATACAATGTTCCAATATGAGTCTCAATGAACTTGTTAATATCTAGAAGTAATCATGAGCATAGTCTCTATCAGTTGACTATTGTAAGAGAGGGAGAACATCATCAGAGTGATTTTCCACACCAACCACAAACCATAGATCCCATACATAATCTCCTAACTAGGGAATGGCCTTCTCTTCATGGATGGGTAGATAATGATGAAATGAGAAATAAGAATGTCAACTAGAACCCATGTGTTTTAAGATAACTATTACATGCATCATATCACAAATAAATATGTTCTAACATGATATCATGAAAAACATGTAAACTAAATCAAATACGTGAAATGATAATGTTCCAACCATTAACAATACTT
This sequence comes from Torreya grandis, assembly GCA_037957365.1. Lineage (NCBI taxonomy): Eukaryota > Viridiplantae > Streptophyta > Pinopsida > Cupressales > Taxaceae > Torreya > Torreya grandis. The sequence continues at coordinate 511,092 of JARHVA010002973.1, forward strand.
TGGATAAATTTTTCATATAGTTTCCAGATCTCTAGGATCAATCAATTCACACACACAACTCAATCAGATTACATGAATTCCACCTATTAGTGACACTCAGTAAGAATGTGAATTCCATCTCACCTACTTATTAGTGTCACTAATATCAAACTTATACATACACAATTAATGCTAAGATCCACATATTTTAAATACATAGATTTCCATACAAAATACCACAACATGCATGAATAAAATAAAACCCTATAATCATATATAAAAAATTTATATGCATCATAAATAGTACAAAAATCACTAACTATTCATATATCTAGTCATTTAATAAAAAAAACTAACTATTCATAATGTATGAAGGATTGAAACACTTTAATCTTTCTTTATTGAAGGTATGGTTCTACACACAACCCCTTGTAACTATGTTAAACCATTACTTATTAACTTACACAAGTACAATAAGTCTCATAAATTATATAAATAGAAAAATCAATATCTCAATACATCTTTACTTATTATCCTCTTGAGTTATAGTTCAATTAGATGCTAATTTTTCATGCATCTTGACTAAATATCTCTTCATATAACTTGTTTACATCTTATTTATAATCTAAAATTATCATAAACACATCAGGGCTGTAAATAACATATATATAAACATATGTTCATATGTTTATGCATCTGTATGTTTGTATTAGGCTACTTATAGAAACCCTATGTACTATAAATTTAGTACACATATCTACACATGAATTTGTGTGTTTGTGTGTGTGTGTGTTTGTGTGTGTGTGTGTGTGTGTGTGTGTGTGTGTGTGTGTGTGTGTGTGTGTGTGTGTGTGTGTGTGTGTGTATGTGTGTGTGTGTGTGTGTGTGTGTGTGTGTGTGTGTGTGTGTGTGTGTGTGTATTTATGTATGTATGTATGTATGTATCTATGTATATATGTATATATGTGTGTGTGTGTGTGTGTGTGTGTGTGTGTGTGTGTGTGTGTGTGTGTGTGTGTGTGTGTGTGTGTGTGTGTGTGTGTGTGTGTGTGTGTGTGTGTGTGTGTGTGTGTGTGTGTGTGTGTGTGTGTATTGAAACATCAAGTAAAAACATCAATTTTTAACCCCAATAATTATACAAAATTATCCATGAGAATCCAATAATACATTATAAATGCATAAGTGTAAGAATTATAGAATTAGGTATGTATATAGTCATAATGACACAGCCAATTAATAACTTTACAAAATCATATAATTACATATGAAACTCTATGATATGACTACCTGTTTGTGTTGAAACATTCTACAAACATAAATATATAAGTCTCATGCAAATCTAATTATTATAGGTAAAGGTGTGTGTGTGTGTGTGTGTGTGTGTGTGGTTCTTATAGATTTCTTCTATTTACCTTAGTATATATCTATGTGTGTCAATTTCCAAATAACATTTTGAATGGATAACTAAGCTATGGTATATCAATATAAAACCAAGATCTTATCATTACTCAAAAATAATTATTAAGGATATAAAAAACCATAATCATTCTATCTAAAATAAGTTTGATAATTTTTACTATTTGAAGGACCATTAACAATTCAAGGAGAGATAATTGTTCTAGTTTTTAAATATTTCCCATAAGTTCCATTTGAACATATTTACATGTTCATAGTTAAAAAATATAACTAACAGCTCAACATTACCCTATTATTTCCATTCCTATACCAATTCATCATTGAAAATCTAAACACATAGTCAAGAACCACTATTCTAAGAATTTATTTGTTTATCTAAAATATGACCATAAATCAACCACAAAAAATATCTCAATAATATTCATTTTAAGCTTGATGGGTGCAATCATCAAAGATTCATTAATGCATAGAAATCTAATTAAAAATAATAGACTTCACCAAATTTTTGTATCAATTTTTATATAATAGTAAACATAAAAAAGGTAATTATGAACAATCCAAGGATACTAATCTTTTGATAAACTCCTACAGCTCGTTATAACATAGTTTTGAATTTCATTTATCACCATTAAAATTTTCTAAATGAAACCCTAGTTTATTATATTTATCATGGACATTCAATCACATTTAGCCATTTGGGTTCATGTTTGGGGTTTTATATATATTTGGCCTTATAGATGGATAATCCATTCTTAGGGTTAAATATATATAATCTTGCTTTTTTAATACTAATTGAAAAAACCCATTTATAAAATCAATGATAGAATAGACTTAGTTTGTGAATTATTTCACAATATAACCACAATTATGAATTTTAATCAACAAACCCTGCCTAATAAGTGTAGTCTAAAATACTAGGGCCATAATCATAAAGAATAGACAAGTTAAGTAGGTAAAGGAGAAATAATTTGTGAAGGTACTTATGGAGGGACCCCCCTCTTGGAATAGCTTCTCCTTTTACTTTCCTTTTTCTTTTGTCCCCGACATGGATAGTCAATTTCTAGTACTATTATTTTGGTTTTTGGCTCTCAACTCATGGGGCTTGTTTTAATTTACTACACTTTGTTTATACTCAGGTTATTAGTCCCTATAAAACCAAGATTTTTACATAATAAAATTTAAAAAATTAGTCTAATATATGCCAAGAATCCCTAATATTCCACAAAAAGTGTCATAACTCATAACCTTAACATCATTACCAAAAAAAGATTTTATTTGACTATTAGAAACATAATAATGTCTTTTATCAATGAGATGTGGGTGAGTTGGTAAAGTAACTTGGTTAATTCAAGCACCACCTAGGTTAAAATATCAATTTGGTATTGGACACTAGTTGTGGCTGATCATTAGTATTCTTGGGCTAGTTGTGGCCGATTGCTGGTATTCATGGGCTAGTTGTGGTTGTTTATGGTAGTCTCAAGCCTATTATAACCATTCATTGGTATTCTTAGGATGATTGTGGCTATTGTTGGTAATTTTTATACTTGTGATAGATGATCACTTAGGGATCTAGGCCCTTGATTGTGTCCGAAACCAATTGAGCTCTATTCAAAAGCAAATAGGCTAAGGATTCCATAAAAACTAGTATCTCTAAAAAAACATAATAATGTCTTTTATTTAAAAAGTCCCATATCAAATCAAACATGGGTTTTTACATTAACCCCATTGTTACCACAATATATTCCTTGGATACAAACATCAAATATTGTAATTCTAAACAAAATCTTAAAATGAGCCATCAGATTAATACTTATAGTGTTAGACCATTTTATACTAGGATAGAGTTTCAATCAAATGATAAGATAACAAAATAAAATAATCAGATAATACAAATCTAAAGATAATATCAATGCACAATATATTTTAATATTTTACTTCACATAGTAGCACAGTCACAAAATGATATTAGTGCATAGTTATGACAAATAAATACTAAAATTGTAACCTATAAAGACACTAAAATATGTAAAGCACATCATAATAACTGCATATAAATATTAAATCAATATGCAACACAATCCAAGCATGTATGAAATATAAAAACAACAATAATCAAATATAAATACAATCATATCATGTTGTGTGTAGGGTTTTAGTTTCATTATATCAACCCCCAACATCTCCATCTGCTCCATCCTCTCCAATGATGCCCTCCCTTAGTCATAGTCTAGAGGGTGGACTCCATTTTACATACACCTTAGTACAATAAACATTATTTATCCCACATCAAGAGATAATCCACGATAAACTATTGTAAATGAACAAAATTAAATAACCATAAACATGGTGTACTATAACACATATGTACGAATAAATTACAAGTTAATAGTCCTGTAGGTAAGAAATATATAATTGTCCATAAGTTAGCATATACTAATACAAATTACTAAAATAGTAAATAATTCAATCCTTAACCACAAAATCCATAAATTAATAGATTAATGAGTCTATAGGAGGATCAGGATGTAATACTTCCATCATGTGCCAACTTAGTTATACATATGCATGGGTCATAATGTTTATCATAAAATTTGGATAGGGTCTCAAAATAAATTTTTCAAAGAGTCTAAGGTGAAAAGAGCCCCTCAACTCTATGAATGATCCTTAAGAAGGTGAATGAGAGCTATTTTATATGGATAATTGGAGATGTTAGGAGCTAAAACTTAGTCTAGTAACTATATGACCTCATATGGTTCCTAGATGAGGTGAAGAGGGTTCCTAATAGTGTTTTATAGGTGTTAGGAAGAAGAATGAAAGTAGAGGAGCTATGAGTCATCATCAAGGAGATATACTTCCCTTAATCCCACACTAAATCCTAAGGTCATTTTTTTGGATCTTTATTATATCTCAAGAGGATGAAAGGCTCCAAACACCTAAGGATGGTCCTTCACACTCCTTTAACACCCAATAATTTACCTAATCAAATGTTTAATCTTCGAGAAAAAATAAAAGAGGAGGTAAAAGTTTGCTAATCATTTGAGGATGAAAACTTGTCCAAATCAACTTGAATGGTCTTCAATGACACATACAAGCTAGTATCATATTTGAGAAAAAAATTAATGAGTTTGTGCACTGATCAATATGAGAGGCAAGCATACATGGTCTTGTATACCTTCTTCAAAGGTTTATTACAAAAAGGTTTTACAAAATGAAAGGAGAAATAAAACTATTTATGAGAATTTCAAGCCTAAAGTAAGGTTAGGGTTTAAGAAGACTTGAAGGTAGTATAACTTAGTGTGTCTTAGGCTTGTAAAAGCATGAAAGATGATACAGATCTATAATCAAGGACAAGGGACATGAAATCTATACATTAGAATTTATGGAGCATGAAACAAGGGTAAGAATAGTTTCTAAAAATAGTTTTCCATGGTCTCTAAGAACATAAAACAAAGTTTTTAACCTCAATACCTAAACTATATAGTTCTCTCCATATAAATGTAAAGAAAAGTTGAGAACACAATTATGACCATGATTTAAGCCTACTCAATATTATGAGTAAGTCTACAGGGGTATCAAGAAGCCTTCTAACTGGTCTATGAGCAAGATTCTCTAATTCAATAGTATGGCATTGTCTAGGTAAATAATAGTCATTAATATGAAATTCCATCTGTATACAAGTGACAACCAAGCTTGAATTATAACACAAGAATTTTGAGCACATAATGTTTAAAGCTAATAGTGCATAACATCCCAAATTACATACTTGTAGAATAAATCAAGATGAAATTCAAGTCAAGGAGAACCAAGAAGAAATTTATAGGGTTGTGCACATTGAAGGAGATGCTACTTATAGTTTATTATTCAAGTATTCCTCTAACCCCTCTCATGTTGTAATAATTATATATGTTGTGATCTTAGTTTCATGAAGAAATTATAGGAATTTTTACATGATTAGGACTTTTATATCAAAACAAGACATGAAATTACATTAAAGGATATCCTAGGCATTGGGAAGCATGAAGGATCAAGACTCTAATGAGCTATTATAGATATGGTCAAGCTTGAAGATACAAATTTAGGATTTTCAAGGAAGCATTAGATTTTATCCTTCTTGATGGCTATTTAGAGAGATATAGAGTGATTTTTAGATTGATATTAACTAAGTAGATTGTTCAAGCCTAATCATCTTCCAAAATTAGGGTCATTAAAGGCCAAAATGGAGAATTAATGTGTTTAAAGAGGTGATCCATCAACATGTGACTGCTCACTAAATGTTATTTCATGCATGACAACCATGATAAAAACTCAAGGATGGCTGAAAGAAGTAACTCCCATGAGGTCAAGTAGTATTCATTCCAAGTTAACCATGCAACTAATTTTTACATGCATGTGGAGGTGGAAATGGGGTGAGTTAGAGATAGAGGTAGGAGTTTCAGTAGTTAATGCATGCCTATCTTCCATTAATCCACTAAAGAAGAAAATTTTTGGCAAAGTTAAGGCCCTCTACACTCCTATGCCATACTCTTTAGGATATCTTCATTATAACAAGTATGATGGTATTGAAAAAGGCTTAGTGACCTAATTTTTAGTTGTCTTTCTTTCATGAATAATATGAATATGACTATAGCAACTACATTTATATATCTTGGTAGTACTCTTCTTATTATTTTCTTACAAAAAAGGATAACAATGCCTTTCATTATATCCCTCCAATAGGTGCAATAAGACTCTGTACATTTTTAATACTTGCTTTTAAGCCTTTTGAATTGATATAAGATTGGTTTTTACTTTCTTCATGTTGCTATTATTGTGTGATTTTGATACGTAGTTGATATACATCTATGATAAAATCTATTCTTCCTCTTGTATGTCCTTTTTTATTCACCTTGCTATCGTTAGGTTGAGTTTATATGGGTTATATGTTGTGTTGAAGTTGTTTATGTTATTGAATTGTTGTGGAAACTAGATGATTGTGTCTGATATAGGGCCTCTCAGTTATCCCTTCAAATTTTATGCATGAATAATGACCTCTATATGAAACATTGATGAAGATCCTGGTTAGAAGAATGTGTAAGGGAATTTTAGTCCATATTGAGTTCTATTATTTTGTTAAGAAGTTGGTATAGGGAGAATAACATAATTGTTGTATCACCTCTCTTAGGTCTTCAATTTAGTTTATGATTTATTTATCCCTTTTCCTTGAAATTGCAATAGTGGTAGTTTTAATTTAGTTGATTCATCAAGGTATCTATCCCTCTCTATAGGTTCACTCCAACCATAGGTAACCCATAGCCTTCGAATGATCCCATTGTATTAGTTAGAAGGAAAAGTCCTAAAACTACTTCACCAAAGTGTGAATCATAATATGATATCAATAGGTGTAATGATTTTAGCATATGTGGGATCAAAGTATTGAACTAAAATGGAATTCATAAGCTCTTCTTGAAAAATATGAATTAGGTCATCTTACGTATCTGAATGCTTGGAAATGAAATTTTACAATTATCTTTTAGTGGTATCTTTAAATCAGTTATTGAATTCTGTAATTGTCAGTTAGAATGTAGGAAAACAAAAATTTGTATATTTTGAACCTTTGAAAAAATTAAATCTATAAAATATCACATAAATAAAATAATTAATTAGATCTAAGATTTTGAAATCAATTACTTAGCATAGAAAATATAAGATACAAACCTAAAGAACATCTAGGGCTAGGGTTTGGGCACTATTCAAAGTATGTCAAGTTTACCAAATGATTTATATTTTTAGGATTATATAATGTAACCCTAGGTTTATTGAGTTGAGTAATAAATTAGGGAATAAAATACTATAATATCAAAAACCACTAATTTGCAAAATAATTGATTTATTTTAATATTCTATAAATAATAATGAATTAGAAAAGGTGTACTTAGCTATAAAATATGATTGAGATAGACAAGTAGTAGGATACGAAGTGGTGAAAGAGTAGGGTAGAGTGTTATCATTGGAGAATAGGTGTTAGAACCCACATTGGATAATAGAGTGGCCTTTTTTACTAGTAGTGCATTATACTATTGACTTTATGTACAACACTAATGACCATGTTTTGATAAAGTAGTGAAATTATAGGTAGACCTTCACTCTATTTTGGGAAGCATGTGATTGTATAATTGAGACCTCGATCATTGTTTGTTATTCACTTTGATTTATTTCACTATGAAATCCTAATATTCTATGTTAACTAGGATTTTGATGAACATAAGTGGAAGGAGAGTGGTGTTAGTAGGGTAGGATGGGTGTGACCTCAATACCCAATTTGTTAAGCACTACCTATATACCAATACCTTGAAAAGGGATCAAGCTCAATGTAGTTCTTCCAATCTAAGTGTTGGTGTAAGTGAGAATGATTCTAGTATGCCTGAGTATGAATGCTAATTTGAATACTTTGAGTGTGAATTAAGATTGTAAACTTGAGTAAAATTGAGCTCTAGGATATTGTAGATGGGTTTATGTATAAATATGGATAAATAGGGATCAATAACCTTAATTTTCATAATTATTTATGATCTTATTCATGAGAATTTCCATTTATCTGATTCTTATTAAGACATAAAATGAGTCTAGGCCAACCCTAAGACACTTCAAGAAGTGGAAAGATATCCATTATGGGAAATGGAAGCTAAGGGTTAATAAAATTTACCCTTCGCTAATACCACACTGTGTTATAGACTAATGGGCCATGTTATTATCTAGGTGGTTGGCACATGTGACAAAGTAATGGGGATGCCAAGGTGATGGATCAATGTGGCCCTTGGTACATCTAAACATGGGTTAAATGTGCATATATGTTGAAAAAGGATAAAAAGATGCCCTAATATATGTTTAGGGATAAGCTAAGGATACGGTGGACTTAAGTGACACTCATTACGTTAAAATGATATATTATATGACTAAACTTAGACTTCTCATTTTTACTGTACCTTTTGAAAGTATCTCATGGTAGATTTCAGTAAGACAAATAGTTTTACCATAGGTTTTGAATAATTTTTAATTTGGTGACTATTTATTACTAAGCACTAGATAAGGATCTAGACACTAGCATCAATGCTAGTGTCCCTATATCGTTGAAAGCTAGAAAATAGGTATGGATCTGTAACTAAAAATGAAGGATATATATGTTTTGAGATTTTTGAAGTGTATAACTTGTTTGGATAATCATAATGATATGGTTTAAACTATAATACAAGAATTTGGCCATAGTGAGATGGTGAATGTGATCCTTTCAACAACAAGAAAGTCTATAACTAAAGGGTAGAGCCCTGATTGGTATTTATCAAAGTTACAAGATTAAGATGATATAGATACTTAGTTTTAGTATCTAAATTTTCTCCCCCTTTAATATAGTAATGAATAGGGAAAAATTTACTAAGTTAAAGGAAATAAATGTGCACTTGGGTGTGTAAAACATACCTTGCCTTTGCTTGATCCCAGTTTGAGTGTTTTTTTGGTGTATGACCTATAACCAAGATAATGTTACAATATAAATATGTGCATTTAATGAGATTTTAAATATTTAAATACTAAAAAATAAAGATATCAAGTAAGGAATACACCTATGTGTCAATGCAACCATGTTTCCCCTTTGTATTTTTCTTGGTAAAGATGATTCCTTATGAAGCATTGGAGATAAGAGAGGTTTAGACCTAAACCTTAGATATTTTAATTGGGATATTGGAAGTTATTTTTTATCCAATCTTATGTAAGTATGAGTTGTGGCATGGCCATTGAGATCACTCAATCTCAATCTCACAACTCAAGTGTGAATATATAATCTAGTGAGGGTGATTAATTTAATCAAAACATCTTATAAACCTAGTGAGGTTGGGTGATTTAATCAACTCAACCTATGAATATGGTGAGGTTGAATGATTTAATCAATTCATCCTATAAATGGAACTAATTATTTTAGAGATAAATTTTTTTATAACAATACTTTCTAGTGAAAAATAGTGCTTCATGGTGATAGTAATATATAGATATAGTTGGTAAATTTTGAAATTTTTTGTTCACTATCATGCTATATGCATCTATAATATGTCTTAAACTTGATTATATGTGTCACAATTCTAAAAAAAATTGTTTCAAATCTTGTGAAAAAATAGTACAATGTATAAAGGGTTCTGACCCAAGTGTATATTTGAATCATGTAATTATACTGGAGATTGTGTAAGTATGGAGGTCATGTATTTATTACATGCCCCCACTAAAATCTAGAGATACTTAAAATTGATTAAGTGTGGAGTTCATGCATTTATGAAATTCCCCCCTTTATAATCCCCCGCTTTTTGAGGTGATGGAGATAGAATCTATTAGGTGCCTTACCTCAAAATCATAAGCTAAATATATAATATGTGTATGAATCATGTATCATATAGGAATAACATGTATATGTGTGTATGTGATAGTAGGATAGGAATTAATGGTATAAGTTCATCAAATAATTAAACACACACACAAGAGCATACAAGTTCATTAATATATATATATATATATATATATATATATATATATATATTAATGAACTTGTATGCTCTTGTGTGTGTGTTTAATTATTTGATGAACTTATACCATTAATTCCTATCCTACTACTTGTATATGATCATATATATCAATGAATCTCATTATATGTGATCACATCAATCCCTAAGATGCATGATATAGATCATGGAAATATTTAGAAAGTAATGTTACAAGTCCATCAAATAATTAAGAATACACACAAGAGCACACAATGTAATTTAAAATAATGGTCTAAGGAGACCCCATACATGGAAAATGTTCAAATGTTTCACAATCAAAATGAAATGCATATTCAATTGTCTAATTGACATAAAATGACATATTCAGATGTTCATGTAACATATAATGGCATAAGGACTAATAGGCAAGAATTATATTTAGAAGTTCCACAAAAAACACAATAGAAAATAATGAAATACACTCAAGGAAATGAAAATGTGAATAAATTAATTATAACCAACCATCATAAGCATATCATATTAGTCCCTACATATATGTGTTAGCAAAAATGTCATGTGATATAGCATATTAAGTACACTATGAAAGATATGAGTTTGGATATATATGTGTAAGTGATATTATATAATCCCAAACAATATTATGTAGAAATAATCATAAAGGATGTGTAACTTATTTCAATCATGATCAATGAAGTAGATGCCCCCAACATATTATACAATATAGGTAGAGAAGAGTTCTAACATATGTATGTGCATATATCATGTGCATGTGGTATGTATGTATCACACTCAATGATGCATGAAACATGTATGTGTATATAAATGAAATGATATGTTATCTACTAACATTAATCAAAAAACATAGGTGATAAGTAGATAATAAACATGGGAATGCTGAATATTTTTGTATTTTCTTGAATATTTGATCTTTTTTTACTTTTGAAATATTTAATTTTTTTGGTATTTTTAAATTTTTTAAAGTAAAGGGATAGCTAATTATTCCATCTAAGGGATGATAATAATGTGTTTTACACTCTAATTATGGTGAATAATATTGGTGATACTATTAAGAAGCATGTATTAGTGTCATATCTAAATCTGGATAGTCATAAATACTCTATGTATGCCTCATAGGAATATGTGGTCATGAATTATTAGTAGTAGAAGTAGTGGTTCATGGAACCCATTCTTGAGTGCTCTTTAATTTCTTTAGAGTATCATTAATTATAACATGTTTATTTTCTTTATGTAATTGGGTATGTTATATAGGAGTATATGAGGATTTCATAGAATCCACTATATGTCTATGGTGCAAAGGTATCTCAAGTATAGACCACCTAGGAAGGGAGATTTCATGTTTTTTACCCTTTCATATATGTTTAACCTTATTAATTTTGATAAGTAGTTATCTATGAATAAACTTATTTTTTTCAAGTGAATGTTCATATAGAATTATAAAAATGGTGACTATTGTATTGGAATGAATGTATTTAATTACCCATACACTATAGAAGGTACAATGTGGAGTTTAGGTATCTAAGGTCATCCCAATACATATAAAATACTCATATGTATGGTATAACTAAAAAGCTAGTAACTACATGTGTTTTAATAACCTATAAAGGTAAGCCTATTTCATTAATAACATGTTGTGATGTCTCATCAAATGTTTTGACCATTATGGTCAAAAGGTATAAATCATCATGTGTATATCCCAAATGTGTAATTAATTTCATGGTATATACGTTATCACTAACATTGTTATCAATCATAATGTTATGTATAGGTTTATTATAAAGGTACAATCTAATAACTAATGATCAACAATTTCACTATCATCAAAGGAAATAAAGGGTCTCTTAATAGGTGTTGTGTGTGTATAAGTTTAGATAATCCCATCAAATGGTTGCCCATAATTTGTTGGAGGAGGATGTGCATTATATGCCATTTTCACTTATGTGTCTTCCTTAGAATGATCTTGCAATGGATTATTATATCTAGGTTATGAACTTAAATCCTTTTGAGGATCATAAAAGTTAATTTATTGATTACTAATAAGGTCTTGGATCTTGTGTTTTAATGTATAACATTTTTTTGTAGAATGCTTAGGGCCTTGATGATAGTCACAAAATTCATTAACATCATATTCTTTTGATATAGTTCAACTCATATCAACCTATATATGAGGATGAGGGAGAGATATAAGATGACATTCCATAAGATTATTAATTAGTGAAGTTATAGACTCATGTAATCATGTAAATTACCTCCTAGGTGCATTGGATAAGATGAGTAAATTAGGTTACTATGACACTACATTAACCATTGTGAATGTTTTTGTTTTAGGTTATGTAGATTTTACCTTGTAGCCTTATTTGATATGAAACTTGGTAAAATATGTAGTTAGTGTGTTTACTACATACTTAGGCTTATTCAAGGAAATAATTTTCATTTCTTGATCTTAGATAATATGGCATACTTCATCAAAATATTTGACCTTCTTGAAAATAATAGACTCGTATAATGGAGTAAGAAAACTTTGATTAAATATGTCTTGAAGATATTTATCTTCCATTGGATTTGTCATTTTGTCTAACTTTTTTTATATCTCAACATATTCAGTGATAGGTTTATTGGTTCCTTGTTTGATCTTATAAATTTTTGCATATGACATATTTTTAGTGATGTTGATAGAGAAATGTGTTAGAAACTAATCTTATAGGGGATTGAATGTTTTAACTAATTGGATTGGTAAGTCATATAACCATATTAAATCATAGTCCTTAGGATCGTTGGAAATAATTTGTTCAAAATTTTATCATTTGAATCATAATCAAGGCATGTTGCATAAGATGATCAAAGATTTTTTTAGTCTCACCCTTTCCATCATAAAATGTGAACTTGGGTGCAACAAAAATAGTTCTTAAAGGGTGAAAATATATCTATGGTGATATAGGATTATGTAATACATATTTTGAATCAATAGCATGAGTTTATTTCAAAGCATTTTTTTAAATGTTGGTATCCTTAGCTTCCAATTTTTTTATAACTTATAAAAGAGTTTATACTGTAGACCCATTGGGATTAAGATTTGATATTTGTGAAATCACCAAATGGGATTAAAACACCACTTATGTTTATATAGGAAATTAAACTAGTAATTGAGTTGAATTACTAATTATTACCATGGGATATGCAATAATAGTTGTTTGATCTTTGGATAACAATGGTTTGACAACATATCACATGCCCAAACTATATGTATTAGGAAATGGTGTGCTTAAGGACAGGGAAATGGGAATGGATGTGTTATAATCATATCCAATAGTCCCAATATTTTTATCAATAAATAGCAATGGTTTTTCACTAACACATTTTTATTTTTAAGTTTCTAATATAGTATTTAAGATATTGTGGATATCTTTAGGATTTACATGAATTCACTCTTGAAATAATGGAATAGATTTAACTTTTTCTTAGTCAACTTGGTAGTTTTCATGATGCTCATGTGTTTCAATATTCTGATTATTAGATTCAACTTATATGTTAATGTTTTCAATATGTGGATCATTGTCATTATTGTCACTCTCATTATTAGTAGAATTTGACATGTTATTAGCTTGAGACATTTTAGGTAGGCCAAGGGGTATCTCAATATATTCAATAGGACATAATCTAATTTAGGGTTATGCCTAGGTTTCATATAAATGATAGAAGAAATGTGAATGATTAAAACAAGTAGAAACCTTATGAGGTTAAAAACACTAGATCAAGGTAGGAGTTTCATGAAGAGACATAGTGGTCAGGCTCACAAAAATTTTAACCCTTTTTGGAAATGTATATATGGTGTTAAGGGTTAAATTGAGAGAATATACTATACACAAGGATGGATAAAACTATTCTAAAGTAGGCAAATTAATTACAATCTCAGATAAATGAATATTCTAAATTAAAATACTTAGATGTGCTAAATATAGAAAAACCAAATTTGA